>JAIUZE010001410.1:0-47552 GCA_022085475.1 Heliosperma pusillum | reverse complement strand
AAGACGGTAATTTTATTACCAATACGGATAGAGGAAGAAGAGAGGGGAAGAAGAAGACGAACTTACGTGAATTTGAGCAAGAAACGAATGAGATATGACGATTCAAAGATTGGATGAAAATGGAGGCAAGGTTTTGATTTGGGTTTCTTAGTGATGAAGTAAGTTGAGTTGTGTGAGGAATGAAATAGGTTAAGAGGGAGTATGAGGGAGTATGAGGAAAAAGTCAATAAAAAGTCAAAGTCGCCTTAAGACGGGTTTTACTTGAAAACTCGCGGAAATTCCAAATACGAACTCGGAAATTCTAAATTCGACTCGGAAAATTTAATTCTAAATTAAAACTAAAATTTGCTGAAAAGCATCCGTAAAATATTTTTCCTAGAAAAATAGGGTACATTTCCGGGTGTTACACATGAACTCCTTGACCCAAAATCTTCAAAATACATCTTTTCCCGATAAATAAAGTGACAAGAACCCAAAACCGAAATATGGTGAAAGACGGTAAAAAAATAAAGTTAAAAGTTTTGATCTTTTATTGGCTAGAAAGGAAGAGGACGGTGAGAGGATTCCGAAACATTAAACGGAATCGAATTTGGTTAAGAAACGAAGAAGTTATGTCCGTCTTAAGTTTAGATCTAGAAAATGGGCTTTATAGAAAGTTGAAGGAAATGGATATTTTGTGGTATGAAAATGAAGAGGAGGATGAGAGGAGAACCTTGATATAAAAATCGTCGAGTTTCGTTGAGAGACGGAGAAATGGCTTCCGTCTTAAGATTATAAAGTGATGGAGTTTTAATGGTGGTTTGATGTTTGAGGAAGAAGGAAAAAGTTGCTGGAATTTTAGAAGGGATTTAGAGATTTGTGGTGGTTTGTTTTGAGAAGGTGGGTAGTAGTAGACTTCAATATTCAAGGTGGGTGTTTCCCACTCCGATTTTCGAGTAGAGATCGATTTTGGGATCATAACGGACTGAAATGCGACAGTGTCTACCCAACTAAACTAAATTCTATCTAACATTAATTTAAAACCTCGAAATTATAAATTATTGACTTAAAATATTTTAATTAATAAAAGTAAAAGGCGAATTTATAAAATTTACGACTTTAGTAAATTATTCATTATTATAAAATCTGGGGTGTTACAATCATCTCACCTTTTAAAAAGTTTCGTCCTCGAAACTTGAAAGTAGAAAACATAAGTTATAAGGACCAAATCGTTTTCTCAAAATTGGTATTCAAAACATTTACAAGGAAATGTATTTCAAAAATATGACATTTTCCAAAAAGGTATAGGAAAAGTTTTCGAAAGTAACTTTCTTTTTCGGTGGAACGAAATTGTTCTTTTCGTACACACAAGAACACTAGCATTCCAAAGTAAAAACAAGATTAAAATTAAATCATACGTTGATAAGTGCAGAATTTGTCATTAGACGTCTCCAATAACAAGTTCTAGCATCCAACCAAACGCAAAATCCAGAATAAGAGCAACCTAAATCCATTTTCGAAAAATGAAAGTAGAAATTTCATTTCTAAAACTTTTTTAAAAGGATAAATTTGAAATCCATCGTGAAAATTTGAAAATTTTTCTAAATTCGTAAACTCAAGACAACCAAACATTGCACACACATAAAAGTAACTTGAGCATCAAACTCATAATCATGGTAATAAAGATAAACAATACGGGTAAAATGAAACAAAAGGCTTATCGAAAACAACATGGGCAGAATCAAGGACTAAGTCCTAAGAGCAACCATTAGATAGAAGGCCAACTAGAAGGGCAACGACAGATGAAAGATATACAAGGATATGTTTTATTCCCGAAAGGGAGCATGACAAGATAGATAAGAGGGAAATGAACAACAAAGATTTTGCTCAAAAAGGGAGAAAGCCGAAAAACTAAACACTCCACTCAAATACTAAAATCATCATGGTCAACTTCTCGGGCTTTTTTTTTTTCCAAACTCAAAACATAGCTACATCATCCTAGGGGCTTTATCCATTTAACATCACAAACATCGCTAATAACCTAATCCTCAAGGCAATGTAACGCATCTCGGTTACACCTTAACCGCTTTCAATCATCAGATTCTACAAAATCCTTAACAATCACCAGATCAAACTACGAACCCAAATATCTATTACCCAACTAACATTAACTAAGGTCTATCGACAAGGGAAAATCCACAATCAAATAATCCACATGAAAGATTCCTAAATATATTCGAACATCTTTAGTCCAATCAATTATTATACTCAAATCCACAAGCATAAATAATCGTATCTAGAAAAGCATAATTACCACCAATCATAAGATGAATGGGTTCAGCATTCCAATTCTACGATTCGAATCACTTCTAGGCTCACTATCCTAAACTTAAAGAAATTCCTCATTTACAAACCAAAAAATCTCATGAGAGAACAATTACAAATTCCAAATCCTATATGGCCAAGCACATGGCGCTGATACAACTATTCAAATCATCCAACTCAACTATAACTAAAGATGCATCGATCTTCACTTACGAAAATTGTGACAACCCTCGCGAATGCGGAAATAAAACATAACAAGCATGTGATTTATATAGCGGAAAATACGGTGTTTTTAAAACTTTTTACATGCTAAAGGAAAGGTACGAGGAATGTCAAATAATTACAAACTTAAAGTATAATATGCTACAAGAGACGAAGTCTCTCAAAATGTTATCAAATATCAAAGTCATTAGCAAACTAGCTAAACAACGTCTAGAGGTGATTCATCCAGGCCAACGCCCGCTAGATCACACCCGAACCCAAAATACCACAAGCAAAAATCCATCCAATCAAGCAACCTGTTCATCCATGAAAAACATGAACGCCACAGTCCGTGGGGAGTAACTCCGGGTTCTCCCAGCCATATCACAATAAACATACTTAAACGGTAATACAAAAATAGAAGCATGCATATATAAATATACATGTGAAATACGAGAAGGATAAATAGGCAATTCAATATATATAAAGATATAGGTACATGCAGTACAAATCTGTAACCATCATGTTATAGATAGACTCGGGGAAGACACTCTTAGGTAACCATACACTCACTAGGGCTTGCATCTCACCGTTAGCGGCGTAAATTTGATAAGATTGAGACTCGACAAACAAACCATGCCAAGTCATCCAAATATCACAAGTAATCAACAATATAATCATCCATTCAAACGTACAATTACGTTGACAACATCTCTCACGGTAACTGACACGCACTAGCACCGTGTACATGGCAAGTATGATTAAAATCGCATCCACATGATGACATTTCCCTGAACGCATACACGATGCTACATTTCGTATATGTAGACTAATTTCCTCCCGGTAGGACGACGATCATAATACGGTCCTAGTCTAAAACTGGCCAGACTCTCGGAATAAACATTTTCCGATTCGACATGCGATGACATTTCGCATCCAAGACTCGGTCATACATGGAAGTCAAGTACCCCAAATTTGGTAGACCTTCAAGAAAGAGGCGGAAAAGAGCAAAAGCATCATAACAAGCGGTACACTACATGCAATGACACCACCTCGCAAGTATACAACATTTAACGGCCGGGTCGATCAACGCAAACCGTTCGCCTCCCAACAACGTCATCATATGCCCACTAACACATGCAATTAAGCAGTAAGGATACACTCCTTGTTCCGACATTCCAGCCTTACGAACGTGGAGGTAGCCAAGGGAATGAGAGTTCAAAGCACATAGAAAATTAGTGCTCAAACCGTAACATGTGTAAAACTGACTCAAAGTGGGACATATCAAAAACCGTCACAAAACATGCGATACAAGCAAAGGGAATATCATATATTCGAAACATTAATATTTAAAGTCATTACGTAAATTTATACAATAAACGAACCATCGGAGATATTATAAATAAAAACGTAAGTAAGAAACACAAATGATTTGGCTGCGGGTTCCAGCCGGTCAAGGGGACCGGCTGCCGGCTACCCGGCTGGCACCCGTAGTAACAATTGAAAACAAATCAAAATGCAGTGTGTCCTAGCCGGTCAAAGGGATCGGCTGCCGGCTACCCGGCTGGGACCAAAGTCATACGAGAAAATAAGTCAAATGTGGTGTGTGTCTCAGCCGGTCGGCCGGCTGAGACCAGTTATATACCAAAACTTTTACGTAACACAATTAAACATCAGCCACTCCCCAGCCGGTCGGCCGGCTGGGGTGTATTATGCACGAAATTCACTTGTTCAACCCAAACATCATACAACCAACAACAACTAACATCATAAATCATCAATTCTCTTTATCAATTATCAACTAACAACAACTATCATCAACAACACAATTCCTATGATTACTAATCCTATTCTAAATACGATTACTAACATAGAAAACACATTAAAACACGTAAAGATATCGAGTAACCCTTCACTGTTACCTTTTCGCGTCTTCAATCCTCGTCGAGGTCCTCTTCTATCAAGTAGTAGTCCTTGTCGAGGTCTTGGAGGTCACCACCTACAATTAGACAATAAAAGATGAATATAATTCACCTTTGACAAAGACGATAAATTGAAAAGCGAGAAAGACGGTAATTTTATTACCAAATAAGATAGAGGACGATGACAGGGAAAGAATAAGACGAACTTTAGTGTATTTGAGCGAGTAACGAAGGAGTAGAGACGATAAAAAGCTTGATCAAATATGGAGGTTATGGTTTTGGTGTTTACTTGGTGAGGAAGAAGAAGATGTTGAGTGTGAGGGTGTTTAGGGTTAAGTGGAGTATAAGAGGGAGTAAGTGGAAAAGTTCATGGAAAAAGCCCATAACGTCTTAAGACGTAACTTACTCGAAATTTCGCGTAGAATCCGAAAACGAACTCGGAAATTCTAAAATAGACACGGGAAATTTAATTCTAAACTAAAACTAAATTTCGCTGAAAAGTATCCGTAAAATATTTTTACTATAAAAATAGGGTACATTTGCGGGTGTTACAATCACCCCACCTTTTAAAAGTTTCGCCCTCAAAACTTGAGCGAAAGAAAGATACCTTAATCGAATAGGCTTGGATATTTAATACGCATAGAAGCTTCCGTTTCCCACGTCTCTTCTTCAACATTGGCACATCTCCACAAGATTTTCACCAAAGGAACCACTTTACTTCTCAACTTCTTATATTTGCGATCTAGGATGTGGATCGACTCCTCTTTAAAGGACAAGTTCGGTTCAAGCTCGGGCATTTCAGCTTGAAAGACATGGCTTGGATCACTAACGTACTTTCTCAATTGAGAAACATGGAATACATCATGAACCTTAGCCAAATTCGGGGGCAAGTTCAACTTGTAAGCAACGACACCAATCCTTTTCACAATATCATAGGGTCCAATTTATTTCGGGCTCAATTTACCCTTTACACCAAACCGTTTAACACCCTTCATCGGAGATACTTTCAAGAACACTTTATCTCCAACTTCAAATTCCAACGGTCTTCTTCGGATATCGGCATAAGATTTCTATCGGTCTTGAGCGGCTTTCATTCTATCACGAATGACTTTCACATGATCAATAGTCTCAACAAGAACATCGGGACCTAAGTCACGAACATCACTCTATTGATCCCAACAAATAGGACTTCGACATTTTCTTCCATAAAGAGCTTTATAAGGAGCCATCTTGATCGAGGCATGATAACTATTGTTGTAAGAAAACTCCACCAACGGTAGACTCTTTTCCCAACTAGATTGGAAGTCGAGTGCACAAGCCCTAAGCAAGTCTTCTAAAGTCTGAATAGTCCTCTTGGTCTGACCATCAGTAGCGGCATGAAATGTGGTACTCATCAACAATTTACTACCCAAGGCTTCTTGTAAAGCCTTCCAAAATCTCGAACAAAACCTCGGATCTCGGTCGGATATGATCTCCTTGGGAACACCATGGTATCTAACAATCTCATCAACATAGGCTTTGGCTAAACGATCTAAAATCCAGGTTTCTTTGATCGGAATAAATCTAGCACTCTTAGTCAAACGATCAACAATAACCCAAACGACATCTTTACTTCCAACGGTCCTTGGCAAACCCATGACAAAATCCATAGAAATAGACTCCCACTTCCATAGTGTAATATCCAAAGGTTGTAGAAATCCACCGGGCCTCTTGTGTTCAATCTTCACTTGTTGGCAAGTAAGACATCTTCCAACATAAGACACAACATCGCCTTTCAAGTTCGGCCACCAAAATTGTAGCTTCAAGTCTTTGTACATCTTATCACCTCCGAGGTGGATAGAATAAGGAGAAAGGTAAGCTTCATCAAGAACTCGCTTTCTCAAGTCAAGAGCATTAGGCACAAACAAACGATTATGGAATCGAAGAACACCTTTGTCATCAATCTTGAAGTCTTTAGCTTTTCCTTCTAGAAGTTTGGCTTGAATAGACTTGTAGGTAGGATCATCAACTTGATTTTCGCGGATTTCACGGAGGAAAACAGGTTCGGCAGTCATAGCACCAACGTAATCAAATCCACGTTCCACGAATTCCAACTTCATCTTTCGAAACTCAAAACAAAGATCATCGGGTAATACCCGCATAACATTCAAGGAATGAGAAGATTTTCTACTAAGAGCATCGGCAACAACATTAGCCTTCCCTTCATGGTATAACAACTCAAAATCATAGTCATTCACCAATTCCAACCATCTTCTTTGTCTCATATTCAACTCTTTTTGAGTAAATATCTACTTCAAACTTTTGTGGTCGGTGAATATACGACAATGAACACCAATAAGATAATGTCTCCACACTTTCAAAGCATGAACCACGGCGGCTAATTCGAAATCATGCGTAGGGTAGTTTACTTCATGAACTCTCAACTGTCTCGAGGCATAAGCAACCACTTTCCTACTTTGCATACGTACACAAACCCAATCCCATCTTAGAAGCATCACAATAGACATCAAAATCTACACCATCTTCACGTAAAGCCAACACCGGAGCGGTAGTTAATCTTTTCTTTAACTCTTGAAAAGCGGGTTTCACAAGCTTCATTCCATAGGAACTTTGTTTCTTTCTTTAACAATTGGGTCATCGGTCTAGCAAGCTTTGATAAATCTTTGAGAAATCAACGGTAATAACCAGCTAAACCAAGAAAACTTCGAACTTCTCTAACATCGGTCGGACTCTTCTAATCAACAACGGCTTCAATTTTTGAAGGATCCACCATTACACCTTCTTTAGAAATTACATGCCCAAGAAAGGACACCTTAGGTAACCAAAATTCACACTTGGAGAATTTGGCAAACCACTTTTGACGACGAAGAACACTCAAAATAGTCCTTAGATGAATAGCATGCTCTTCTTCGGTCTTGGAGAAAATAAGGATGTCGTCAATGAACACCACCACACACTTGTCAAGATAGTCACTAAATGTGCAGTTCATTTGATCCATGAAAATAGCGGGAGCATTAGTCAATCCCAATGCCATCACCTTGAACTCAAAGTGACCATATCTTGTACTAAAAGCGGTCTTCGGTATATCAACATCACGAACGGGAATTTGGTGATAACCGGATCTCAAATCAATCTTGGAAAAAGTAGAAGCATCCTTTAGTTGATCAAACAAATCTTCAATTCTTTGCAAAGGATACCTATTCTTGATTGTTATTCGGTTCAAATCACGGTAATCAATACAAAGCCTGATGGAACCATCTTTCTTCTTCACAAAGAGAATAGGACCACCCCAAGGCGAGGCACTTGGTCAAATAAAACCCTTCTCAATCATATCATCGAGTTGCTTCCTTAACTCTTTCAATTCGGTTGGAGCCATACGGTAAGGAGCTTTGGCTATGGGTCGAGATCCAGGTACAAGGTCAATAGAAAACTCAACGTCACGCTCGGGAGGGATCCGGGCAAGTCTTCGGGGAATACATCAACAAATTCACGTACTATAGGCACATCTTCAATATTTGGTAAAGAGGTAGTAGTAGAAGTCACAATACACAAGTATGCTTGGTGACCCTTTCTTACCATACTCACCAACTTCATTGCGGAAATCAAAGACACACCCATTCGGGAATGAGATCCCTTATAGGTTATGCTAACTCCTAAAGGACTCTTTAAATAAATCTTTTGATCTCTACACTCGAATCTAGCATGGTATAACGCTAACCAATCAATACCTAGGATTACATCGAACTCTCCTAGAGGAAACTTAAGGAGATTAGCGAGAAAGATAGTACCCGCAATAGATATTGGGACATTTGGATAAAGAGTAGAACAAGAGATAATTTCTCCGGATGGTAAGGATATGGGAGTATCCTTACTAGATGTAGGCTCGATAGATAATTTATTAGCATAAGTTGAAGACACAAAGGACATAGAAGCACCGGTATCAAATAGAATAAGACACGGTTGCTCTAAGATTGAGAACATACCCGTAATTATCTCCGGATGAGCATCGGCTTCGGCTCGGCTCAGAACAAAGATATAACCCTTATGTTTGGCAATTGGAGGGGGCAACTTTCGATTGGAGCAATCATCATAACGGTGACCACCCTTTTGGCAAAAGAAGCAAACGTAAGGTCAGTTGGAACAAGTCACACCGGGGGTGGTGTGGCTGTCTACAACGGTTACATAAGCGACCTTGAGCTTGAGCTTGAGGAGCATAAGGCCTATGAGCCACGTTAGAAGTAGCTCGGGGAATTGAAGGAGCGGGACCTCTTGTACTTGCATTTGGGGGAGGATTGAATCTCCTCTTGTTGGCATAAGAGTTGAAGGACAAAGGAGTAAACGGCCTCTTCCCATAGAATATAGACCGAGGAGTGAAGAAAGGAGAGGGATTCTTCATCATAGCTTCATCCTTGATGGCCTTCATGGAGTTCTCGGCCCATAGAGCATCATCATACAACTCCCCAAAGGAAGTAGTATTTCTCCTCACCTTGCTTTGGAGTAAAGCACTAAGCTTGTTGCGGTAGTAGAAAGCTCGGTCCTCGTCATCTTTTATGAGCCTCGGAGCAAAGTGAGCAAGCTTGTTGAACTCCGTGGTGAAGTCTTGTGCCGACAAATCACCTTGCTTGAAGTCAATAAATTCCTTGAGCCTTTGTTGCTTGAGCTCCTTAGGATAAAATCGACCTTCAACTAGAGCTTTGAAACAAGCCCAATTGAAATCGTCTTCAAGAGTAGCGGTGGCACTAGTAATTGCCCACCAACCCCACATGTCTGACATACCACTGCGTGGTTAGTGACGTTAACATGTTCCTTGGATTGGGAATAGCTTCCTACTTGTTGCTGCAGAAGGGCTAGTTGGGCTTCTAGGAGTGTTACTTTACTTGAATCATCCTGCTTGGTTTTGAGTGGCATAGCACGTGAGTTGCTATACTGAGAGTCGTGAATTGCCATTGACTCGATAGTTCCACTAGCTATTTCTACATCGATCTGATCGAAACGACCATTGTTAGCGGAGTCGAGGATACGACGCGATTCGCCACAACAACCGTTGTAGAAGGTGATAGCTAAGAACCATGAATCAAGGCCATGATGAGGGCATTCTCTTTGTAATTCCTTGTACCTTTCCCATGCGTCATAAAGGGTTTCATCGCCTCTCTGACGAAATCCAGTGATTTGACTTCGTAAGAGTGCGGTTCGTTCTGGTGGGAAGTACTTTTGATAAAAGCAAGAGCTAGACCATCCCAGTCGGCTATTCCTAAGGCATCTCGGTCAAGGCTATTGATCCAAAGTTTTGCCTTTCCTGTTAAAGAGAAGGGATAGAGCATTTCCCTAATCTGCTCTTGGGATACTCCAGTTTGTCTAATTGTGGAGCAATAGTCACAGAAGTTTTGAATATGAAGGTTGGGATCTTCTGTGGCATTGCCACCAAATTGACTTCTTTCTATTAAATTGATGAAGGCAGGTTTGATTTCGAAGTTTTGGGCAGTGATTTGGGGTGTAGCGATACCCCTTGGAAGTGTATCTCCAGTTGGCTTGGAATGGTCTGAAAGTCGAACCATTTTCTTTTGTGAAGATGAAGATGGAGTGTTGTTTGAAAGTTGATTGCTTTTTGAGAGTGGGGATGAGAATGGATCTTCTTCTCCTCCGAGATTAGAGAGAATATCCGAATATTTCTCACGAATACGATCTAAACTTGAAGTATCAGAAGCTTTTGAGATTTCGTTGAATAACTTTTTTCTCCTACGCAGAGTCCTTTCTAGATCGGGGTCTAAAAAGATAGGGGTCCCTAGTCTAGAAGATCTGGGCATAAGATTGAAAAGCTAAGATGAAAAATCAAGAGAGGTCTAAAGGAATTTGGGTTCCTAAAGACTAGATAAAACTAATTGCGATAAAAATCACAAGAAAAAGGAAAACTAAACCGTGTTCCCCGGCAACGGCGCCAAAATTTGATCGTGCCTGTCGCAAGCCCGATACAAAGATAAATTACCCAGACTAGGCTAATAACAAATTAATGTAATTAGGGAAGTAGGGGTCGATCCTCAGGGAGATGGTGTTTCCTATAGAATGTGAAATGTCTCGCAATTGGGTCTTATCTAACGAATATTTGGGTTTTGAGATTTTAATTTCTAAACTAATAAAAGGCATAAACGAAAACGAAATAAAAGCAAATGGAAATGAAAAAAATAAAGCAAATGATGAATTAACAATGATGAAAAACATTTAGGGAAGTAGGGTCACACATGTAGATTAACATATTGATGCAATTGGATACGGAACATGCAAATAATTCATTGTGAGTTCGTAAGAATGATGTGTTCATTACAATCATAGATCAGATGGTCTAGCAGGCTTTTAGGCAATTTACTAGGTCTTAATCCACCATGTCATGCTTTGTCTATTCAATTCACGTATCTCTACCTTGGAAAAGAATTCCATTCTAGTCAATGATTTTGATCAGGAATCGTCAACTATCGTTATAGTCCAAACAGGCATAGACACAATGTTTTAAAAGCACAATTTCTTTCATCCAATTAACATCTTTTCATCAATCTAACATGGCTACCCTACACCCTAGAAAGGTGACTACTCACTCATGGCGATGTCTAAATCTAAGATGAAGTTAATAACAAAAACTAGGATAGACATGTTTAGTTGGTTTTGACAATATTCTAAGACTCTTTATAAGGCGATAATAACGACGCTAAATTGACAATCTAATGAAATGAAATAATGATTATAACGATACTAAAATGAATCTAAGATAACATGGATAGGAAATAACAATCAAATGGAAAACATAAAGACATTAAACAAAGGATAAAATAGAAATACCTAGGTGACGATCAACAATGAAAGCGATAACAATAATAGAAATCCCTTCCATAAAATAATCGTTCCTTGAATTACAACACTTGAACCCAACAAAGTAGATTACAAACATTGAAATTCTTATTGATCTAAGCTATGATTTTGATGTAGAAAGGACAGAAATAAACTAAGAACTAAAGATGAAAAGGAAGAAGAAAATGAGAGAAGAGAGGCTAGTTCTCCCTTCCTCCTAATCTAGGTTTTGTAAAGAGAAATGTAGAAGAGAATTGTGTGAAGAGATGTGAGAGATGTGTTGAGAAGAGTGGCTGGAGCATCCTTTATATAGCATTAGGGTTTCGTGGGGAAGGGGTCGAGCATTGAACATATAGGACAAAAAGAGGAAGTTGAAGCAATTTGCTCGAAGCAGCAGAGATCCCCGATCAGGTACACACTTTCACGATCGGGTAAGTTGTGATCTTGGTTCTTTGACTCTCGTTTCATCTCCCCTTGCATATGACTTGACTTGCAATGTCCCCCTGGACCTCTTGAGTCGGGTTTGTTGATAGGGTTTGATGTAGAATGATGAATTCTTCGCCTTACTGATTGATCTTCCGACAACTGCAAAACTGTCTTTACTTCTTCTCTCTTTTGAATTAGTGAACTTTCTTGAAATGCCTTTAACATGGTCAAGCTTGCATCTTCAAAGCGTCGGGTTCTAGGCAAATGCTCTGGAATATAGAAAAAAGGCGTAGAAACGTCACTTTCCCTACAAAACAGGTTAGATCATAGGAATTCGCCTAGAAGACGATATTAGCTCATAAAATGGCTTAACAAAGCACAAATGACATACAAAACCGAGCTAAATTGGGGGTTAAAATCATACAAATATTCACTTATCAACTCAACAAAATGGTAAAGAAAGAAAAGAAAACATACAACCGTGCAGCAGCTCCCCCAAGCTAGCTTGAAAACGGGGGCAAAGTACAACCCAAGCACCAAAGTACCTGTGATGAACAAGCTACTACAATACTAGATAAAATTATTGTCTTATTGTCAGAGTTATTAGAACCAAAACCAAATGAATTATTTAAAAATTAACATTATTAAATTGTCCAACAAAAATAATTTATTTCATAAAAAAAATATCATAAAACACGGGTTGCCTTCTGCGAAACTTTATTTAAATGTCTTGCTAGACTCTTTATTAATGAAAATCATTCTTTGTGCGTTAAAAAGCATGTCAATGCCCTTAGAAGTCGATCATATACCTGCGCATAAGCTATACAAAAACATATGTAAGCAATTGACAAGATATAGGCATGAAATATTGAAGGTAAGAATTGATATATCTTATCATTGTGCGCATGACAAACTTCATAGATGACCACTGAACTGCTCCACTCGTCAGTGAGAGATGGAGTGAAATGTTTAAGATCATGGAACAAACAATTAGTTCCCAAAATATCATTAGTGGACTCTAATTGGGGGTAGGGTGAATCAAAGGAGTGGGAATCAAGAATGGGTGGTTGATCCCACTTAATTTCAAGGCTAGGTTCACAAAACCCAGTATCATTTTCAAATAAAGCTTCTAGAATACAACTTACCTGATCGGGTAAGTGGTGTACCTGATCGGGGAAGCTTGCTGATCCGAGCTTTTGCTTCGACTTCCTCCTTTTTGTCTTATGTGATGAATGCATGACCCATCCCCCACGAAACCCTACTGCTATATAAAGAGAGCCTCAGCCACCACATATGAACACACCTCTCCATACTTCACACTCTTCTCTTCTTTACATTTCTCTCTTTACAAAAACCCTAGATTAGGAGGAGAGAAACCTAGCCTCTCTTCTCTCATTTTCTGCTTCTTTTTGTCCTTAGTTTCTTAGTTTATTTATGTCTTTTCTACATCAAATCCTTAGCTTAGATCAATAAGAATTTCATCTTTGTAATCTACTTGAAGTGGTTCAAGCGTTGTAATTCGTGGATCGACTATTCTATGCAAGGAATTTCTATTATGGTTGTTTGTAATTCACCATTATCGTTGTTGATCGTCATCTAGGTATTCCTATTTTATCTTTTGTTTTAAAGTATTTATGTTTTCTATTTGATTTTTATTTTCCATCCATGTTATCTTAGATTCATTTTAGTATCGTTATAATCGTCGTTTCACTTCATTAGATTGTCAATATAGCGTCGTTATTATCGCCATATAAAGAGTCTTAGAATATTGTTAAAATCAAATAAACATGTCTATTCTAGTTTTTATTATTAACATCATCTTAGATATAAACATCACCATGAGTGAGTAGTCGTTTTTCTAGAGTGTAGGATAGACATGTAGGTTGATTAAAAGATGACAATTGGATAAAAGAAATTGTGCTTCTAAAACACTGTGTCTATGCATGTTTGGCCTATAACGATAGTTAACGATTCCTGATCAAAATCATTAACTAAAATGAAATTCTTTTCCAAGGTAGAGATACGTGAATTGAATAGACAAAGCATGACATGGTAGATTAAGACCTAGTAAATTGCCTAAAAGCCTGCTAGACCATCTGATCTATGATTGTAATGAACACATCATTCTTACGAACTCACAATGAATTATTTGCATGTTGTAAATCCAATTTCATCAATATGTTAATCTACATGTGTGAACCTACTTCCCTAGATCCTTTTCATCATTGTTAATTCATCACTTGCTTTATTGTTTTCATTTTGAATTGCTTTTATTTTGATTTCATTTATGCTTTTCATTAGTTTAGAAATCAAAACCCCAAAACCCAGATACTCGTTAGATAAGACCCACTTGCAAGACATTTCACATTCTATAGGAAACACCATCTCCCTGAGGATCGACCCCTACTTCCCTAATTACATTAATTTGTTATTAGCCTAGTCTGGGTAATTATCTTTGACCAGGACTTGCGACAGGTCCGATCACCACGTCTGGACGTGTGCATATCATGGCATACATGATCGATCCTATGGCTGATGCATAAGGAACACGACTTATGCGCTCGACCTCTTCCGATGTCTTGGGTGCCTGAGTTTTACTCAAATGCATCCCAGAAATCATTGGGAAGGTACCCCTTCTTGGAGTTGGTCATGCTGACCCTTACAAGAATCTTATCTATGTAAGACTCCTGACTGAGTGATAACATCCGTCGTGATCTATCTCTATAGATACGGATCCTAATATGCGTTGTGACTCACCCAAATCTTTCATCTGGAAATGGTTCTTTAACCATACTTTTACCGAAGATAAGAGAGGCATGTCATTCCCAATCAAGAGTATGTGATCGACTTACAATATTAAGAAGACAATCTTACTCCCACTCGACTTGACATATAAGCATGGTTCCTCGACCGATCGAGTGAAACCATTCTCTTTTATCACCTGGTCGAAACGATGATTCCAACTCCGAGATGCTTGTTTAAGTCCATAAATGGAACGCTTAAGCCTGCAAACTTTCTTAGGATTTTTAGGATCAATAAAACCTTCGGGCTGTAGCATGTACAATTCCTCCTCCAACTAACTGTTTAAGAAGGCGGTTTTCACATCCATTTGCCAAATTTCATAGTCATGAAAAGCGGCAATCGCTAAGATTATCCAAATGGAACGCAACATAACTACGGGTGCAAAGATTTCATCATATTGCAATCCTTGCACTTGAGTGAAACCTTTTGCCACTAGTCGTGCCTTATAGGTGTCTGGTTGTCCTTCTATAGAATGCTTTATCTTATAAAGCCATTTGCACTGAAGAGGTCGTACCTTATCAGGTAAATCAACCAGATCCCATACGTCATTCTCATACATGGAGTCCATCTTAAATTGCATGGCTTCAAGCCATAGCTTAGAGTCGGAACAGGTCATGGCACCTTTATAGGTAGCGGGTTCGTTACTCTCTGGGAGTAATATGTCATCTCTATCATTTTCCTAGACCATACCAATATATCTGTCTGGAGGAATGAAGACTATACCCGACCTCCTAGGTTCCTGAGGAATATTAACCGTAGTATAAGTTGAAGGAACATCTTCCTCCATTGGTTGCTCGGTTGTTGATTGTTGAATCTCCGACAGATCGAAGCTTCTATTACTTGACTTGTTCTCGAGAAACTCTTTGTCTAAGAACTTCGCACTAGCCGCAACAAAAACTCGATGTTCGGTAGGCGAATAGAAGTAATGACCAAACATTCCTTTTGGATAACCAATAAAGTATGTCTTGACCGATCGCGGGCCAAGCTTATTCTCGTGTCTCCACTTGACATAAGCCTCGCAGCCCCAAACCCGATTAAAGGACAAGTTAGGGACCGTTCCCTTTCATATCTTATATGGAGTCTTGTCTACAGCTTTAGACGGACTTCGGTTAAGTATAAGAGCAGCTGGCAAAAGAGCAAAACCCCATACTGAATCAGGTACTACCGTGTGACTCATCATGGATCGAACCATATCAAGTAATGTTCGATTTCTCCGTTCGGACACACCATTTAATTGAGGTGTTCCAGGTGGAGTTAAACGTAATACAATGTGATGCGTGTCGTTTCCGCAATCAAAATTAAATTTATATTCACTCGTTAATTCTACCAATGAGATAGTGTAAGAAAGGGTCGAACCCACAAGGACTGAAGTTACTATCTTAAATTAACTAAATATAATATATAAACAATAATGAGGGGTTGGTTCAGGTTGTTTTGAACTAAGAGTAGCTAAGCTAAGTAACCAATTAAAGTAGCTAATCTTATAAGGGATAGACTATGAATGACGAATTAATAGGAAACATGTAATTTTCTATAGATAGCGGGGTAAAATCATCGACTCACTTTAGTCTTCAATAGACTGGTTAACTAGTTAGTCCCTTGGAAACAAGCAAACTACTACTTTTATCTTTCTTACTCGTTAAATCTCGTGAAAACACGCAAATTTAATCCTAGTCAAATTACGTCAACTCAACCATGAAAACATGTATCGAACTGACAAACTCAATCGCATTAAGAGCACCAGTCAATTGAATTAGATAAGACCAGAAAACTGCAACCTCATAGAATTCAATTATCAAACAAGATTCAAGTAAAGGAAACCGAACCAGAAAACTGCAACTCGATTAACACTACTCTCAATTCAACAATAGACTCACGAAAATAATATAGATGATCAAACTAAATAAATTAACATGAATCATAGAGTCAAATTACGAATCTTAAATAAATATCCAATCTACTAATTAATCATTCAAACAATAATCCAATCTCATAAACCCACAATATCAAATAGCTAATTACATGTCCCTATAATTAAATTAGTTCATACTAATGATAAAAACAATAAAAATAGAGGAAAGATTGAGGAAGCTCATGGAAAATCGGAGGAAAAACGGGTCGGAAATGGAGTTAGGGTCCGTCTCCGTCTGCTCTTCTGTTGCCGTCGCTCCCTCTCTGCCTTTCCTTCTAGAGTCCTTTTCTTTCTCGTCTCCTTCTATGTTCTGGAGTCTATATATTTAATGGACTCTTGCGTCTTATATTTTATATCACGCGGCTCCGTTTCCTTTGTTAAATAAAGTTTTTACGTACGTACTTGCTTGCCTGCTTACTTTTATTCCTCTTTCGACAAAGTGAATACAATATTGGACCGTCCTACATTCATAACACTACTTTAGTAGAAATCCGAACTCAATTTGAACGGGAAGTAACTAAATGATCAAAATACATATTAAAAGTCTAATTTACCTCGCAATAATATAAGACGGATTAAAAGCTCAAAACACAAAATAATTATAACATTAGCTTTAAAATACGAAAGACGACATTAAAAATATAATATTAAGAGGGTAACAATACGTATAATTATCGACTTATCACAATGCCACAGTATTTAAGGTGTTGATCAAACTCATTTGAAAGATATTCGCCACCACGATCTGATCGAAGTGCTTTAACCTTTCTTCCCAGTTGGTTCTCAACCTTATTCTGAAATTCCTTGAACTTTTCAAAGGACTCACTTTTATGCTTCATTAAGTAGACATATCCGTATCTACTCAAATCATCCGTGAAAGTGATAAAATATCTATAGCCGTCTCTTGTGTTGATTGACATAGGTCCACATACATCAGTATGTATGAGTCCTAATAGGTCATTAGCACGCATTCCAACACCTTTGAAGGAAATTCGAGTCATTTTGCCGATAAGACATGATTCACACGTGCCAATTGATTCGTAATCAAATGGGGAGATAGTCCCATTCTCAATGAGCTTCTTTACACGTTTTTCATTTATGTGTCTCATACAACAGTGCCATAGATAAGTTTGATCTTTGTCACCAACCTTTACTTTCTTATTATTCACATGTAAAACGTATGTGGTTTGATCTAAGATATAAATGCCATTCATGGAAACTACTTTGCCATAAATAATTTCATTCAAAGAGAAAATACAGCTATTGTCTTTTATTGAAATTGAAAAACCGTCTTTATCAAGCACGGAAATAGAAATAATGTTCTTAGATAAACTGGGTACATAGTAACAGTTATATAAATACAACTCAAATCCACTCGGGAGTTGGATTACGTATGTTCCCATTGAGACTGCAGCAACTTTTGCTCCATTCCCGGCTCGCAGGTCCACATCACCCTTTGCGAGAGGTCTAATGTTTTTTAGGCCCTGCAAATGATTACACAGATGAGAACCACAACCAGTATCAATTACCCAAGTTCTGAAACTTGCATGGTTAATCTCCATCATATGAATATAAGATGACATACCAACAGGAGTGACGCGGCCTGCTTTTATGTCCTCACGGTATACGGGACAGTTCCTCCTCCAATGCCCAGTCTTGTGGCAATGGTGGCATTCATTGTCACTGTCCTTGCTCTTTGCCTTGCCTTGTGAGCTACTAGTCTCACCAGGCCCACTCTTACCCTTTCCTGACTTCTTAAATTTTGGCTTCCCTACATTTAGGTCGCCATGAGCTTTGCCCTTACCTTTGTACTTGTTGGAAATCATGGGAACATCTTGCTTCATGCTCCCACTCAATTTTAGATCCTTCTCGGTCTGTACGAAATGTGAGTGTAGCTCATGAAGACTTTTCTTTATGTCATTCATGTAGTAATTTGCCCTGAAAAGGGCAAAACCATCATGAAGTGAATAAAGCACACGGTCAATGACTATGCTCTCACTGATTTTGCTATCAAATGCCTCAAGTTTCTCAACATTCTCAATCATATCAAGAATGTGTGGGCTAACCGGTTGTCCCTTCTGGAGTTTTGCCTCAAAGAAGCGACAGGTATGCTCATAAGTAACGATTCTCAGTGCTTTTGAGAACTCGTTAGTGAGCGTGGTGAAAATCTTATTTGCACCTTGGGCATTGAAGCGTCTTTGCAAATTCGGTTTCATTGCAAAGATGAGTACGTTCTTTATCGCACTCGCTTCCATAACAAAGTCATTATAAGCAAATGACTCGTTAGCTCTCACATTGGGGCCTAGGTTTGGCGGTATAGGCTCAGTCAAGTACTGGAGCTTGCCGTCAGCAATGGCTGCATTCCGTAATGCCGCCTCCCAGTCCGCAAAGTTGGACCCATCATTCTTAAGTCGCGTGGACTGATTCATGTGGTCCATAAAAGTTTTAAGCCACGAATCACGTGCGAGTGTGGCACTTGGCATAGGGACATCATTATGGCCAGCCATTTGTTATAGCAGTATTATCAATATAAGACGAATTCTACACTGCGAAAAAGAAGAAAAATGTAATAATAAGCATACTCATCGATATGAATTAAGTCTAGTGCAAAAACTCGTTTAATGCGAAGACTCAAGCATTTATACAATTGACCTCCCTCAAGAATTATATAAATGTTCCCAAGACACAATTATCTGTAAATTGATAAACCAACCTTTTGGCTAATTCTACCTTTAGAATTCTTGGTCGATAATATTTTATCTTTAGTCCATCATAATCACGAGAAACTCTTCGGATTATGATGTTGAGGTAAAATAAGATAATACATACTACTTACCCAACGTAGAAGGGGTCATATGGAGAGTAAGGTCCTATATGCCTACCGACGAAGAAGAGATTCATAGTAGTTTGGCCTATAAAGACTAGTCTCAATTTTAAGTTTTAGAGGAAGATCCCATCATCTTTATTTTAATTCATTTTAAGTGAACGAATATCTAGCATGCGAGAATGAATAAACTAAGATGATGGCTAAAAATTCGTGTGACATCTGTATGTCCATGATAAATAACATCCAAACTATATGAGTCAATTTTCATGCATTTTTAATAGCAGGAGGTTTGGTTTAGGCGGAATATGATGCACTAACTATTATGTGATGAAAAGCAACAAGAACGAAAAATACGTAAAATTACAAAGTCCTAGTGTGGCCTATCTACCAAAATGAACATAATACAACTTTGGAATCCATCCATAATTGGACCCGAAAAGCTTGTCTTGATGTTCCATCTTGGTACATGTAGCGGGAGTGAGCAATCCGATCTCCGTCTTTAGTCTTCTCAAATTACATTTAATAAATTACAAAACATAAACCTATTTACATTCTAATTTAAAAACATAATTTCAAAGAAAATGAAAGGAGATTCGAGATCTCAAAATTGCATCAAGATTATGTTTCCATCATTACGAAAACATAATCAACTAAGGCCACACTAGGTAATACAAATTACAACCAATTGTAAAAATACGTAAATAAACCATTCAACAAATCATTCAACAAAATAAAATGCATCAACAATAAATTAGTCATTCAAGACATAATTCCTTAATTATGTAGAGTAATTTATCCAAACCACCTATTTAAAATGATCAAAATTATGTGACAATTCCTTAATTACTCACAATAATTCCAATCAACCATAATCCAATTTTAATTCATTATCGTATAATATGAATTAAACCAACATTATTTTAAACCTTTTTCAAATAATTGGGTATCCAAAAGTTGTGAACTTTGTCACAACAACAATAATACATTATCAATATAATGCATAAATCAATAAATTCGGCCAACTTAAAAGAAAAACAAAAATCCGAAATATTGTTTTTTTTTTTAATTTGAAGTTGCTAATATTTCAAGATCGGTACAATAATCAACATTCAATCATTATTAAACATTGATACAAACTAGATCATTCAATTAAACAAATTAAAATGAATATCTAAATCATGATTAAATTGATTATCTAAATATTTGACTAATCATAATTGATTTGAACATCATCAATATTTACGGATTATAACGAAATTATAATATATGAAATACGAGTCATAAACGAAAAGCATAAAGATTAGAATCAACCTTTTGGTCCTAGCAATATGGCCTAAGAACAAATATCAAAATCGATATTCTCCAAATTGTTGCACTCAAGATGCTCTTAGATATGCCTTAGCTTGTGCTAGAAAGAATACAAAAATTACTGATGATTTTTGTGTCAGGCTATGAATGATGAATCATGTAGAGAAAAAGAGTTTATATAAGACTCTTCTCCTTCTTTTTTTGCTGCAAGTAGAGGTCTAGTAGAGGGAGGAGTCTCCCTCTTTTTATTCTACTTGTTTTAGGAAGTATAGTCAAGATAGGAGTCTTCCTTCTTTTATTTATTTGATGTATAATATGTGTATGTATTATTATAATATATACGTCAATTATAAACATCGTATCTTTATAATGTATATTTATAATTTGCTAATTAAATATAACAGTTTATATTTAATTACGAATTAACATTTAATTCGTTTAAGTTTACATTATTTAATCGTATTAAATAATTACATTATATACATTAATTAGATATAACAGTTTATATTCAATTACGAATTAATATTTAATTCGTCTCAGCCAGTATTATTTAATCGTATTAAATAATCGTATCATCATTACATTGACTAACCTTTTAGTCATATACATCGACTAACCTTTTAGTCATATAAGGCATCAATATGATCATATTTTTCATATAATCATATCTCTCAAACACATCCTTTAGGTGTGACTTTTAGGGACCAGTTGATCACCGCCATTAAAATGACAATAACGTCAAACTTCTAGCAAACCAACCGTTATCGATAAACGTTAATAAACTGATAAGAATACTAAGTATACCCTGTGAACCTTAAAGAGATTTATACACGTTATCACACTAACTGTGGAGGACACTAGCTCCAACAGATTGTTCATATAAGATAATCGCGTTTATCGTTTGAGTTTTTAAAACTCATTTATTGCTTTGTTATATCCAAATAGGTTGTAATGATAACGTTGAACCCTATTATTTTGAACTGGATTAACATAGTATTAGCCCCTAGTTGCTTATATGAGGTGACGTCTCCGAAGTGACTAGACTGTGAGTCGATTGATGGCAAGTTCTAGTGCCATAGGGTCATAAGAGATGATTATTCGATCACATAGGCAGACTGTATGGGTCACTCGGTCGAGCAGTGACCGCTTATAGAGTTCTGGCAATTCATGTTGCCTGGTCGTGGCGAGAGCTACTATAGTATTCTTTTTTAGTCAATTTTTTAGACTAAAGTATCTTCGCCTTAGTAGACACATTTTCTGATTGGCTTTAATTTTTGCCCTAAGCCATTCGGTAAAAGGGGGCGAATAGGCAATTTTTGGGTCATAATGAACTTTGCGTGTACAAAGGGAATAGTGCGATAGGAATTGTTCAACCCTTTGTCAGGGTTATCTAAATCTCAAGGCCACTCGAGGAGTAGTGAACTGGAAATATTATAGTCAACTAGTCCACATTTATCGGTAACGATTGGCTTACTAGAGTTTGATGTTACTGTCGTTTGGCGGTGGTGATCAGTTGATCTCTTGAGGTCACGCCGAAAGCACGATTCCCTAATCAGTAAAGTTAACTAATTGTATATTGATACAGATTAATTTATCCCTTAAATTGAACGAGTTTAAATTATAAGTGAGAATTATATGTTATTGTAATATGATTAAATAAGATTCAATTTAGTAATTAAATCGTTATATTATTAAGAATGATTAATGTTTATGAAACATTTTGAGATAAGCATAATTGGTTAATTATTATTACAATTAGGTTTATATTATCTTAACTAAATTTAGGATAACCCATTTTACATACGCGCAATTATGATTCATTATTTAAAATAATAAGTGTAATTTATTTGTTATAATATTATATTTAAATTGGTTAATTATATATTTATAAGCAATAATTACATGAACATCTCACATGTCACACATATGACATATAACAAATTACAAAAATTAAATGGACACCGATTTTATCATGGGACATCGGTTTTGGAGCTTGTAGGGTATTGTTCTGGTAGTAATTATTGCTCTAATTAAGAATTAAGAAAAAAGACCACATGCCTAAACCTAGGACCTTGGCTACTACATTGTAAAGAAAAAAAAAGGGGAAGCATGCTCACCCTCATGTGGGCCAGTTTTGATGGTGAATAAGAGGAGATGTTTTCTCATCTTATTTAATTAACTTATCTCATTTTGAATTAACACAAGTTGTTAACATCATTCTCACATTAGAAACTTAAGAAGTTTATGAAAAATAGAGTTCTTTATATTTCTAATATCATGATAATATTAATAAGTGTAGTAATATTTATATAGAGGGTTCCATATATATTATTTAGTATAATAATATATGTGGAGATTTAGGTGAAATTCCTAGACCTCTAATTCGACTTCTCTAATTATTTCATTAAATTACATTAACTTAATGATTTAGGATCTACTTATCAAGCATGCAAATATAAAAGTATAAAAGAAAATATAAGACGAAAACATCTTTACATTGAGATTTTTCGGTTAATCAGGGCACAATAAGAACTCCTTCTTATTGTTCTTGAGCATGTAATTAGTGGATGATCCTTCATAAAACAACCTCCAAAGTAGAAGGTCTCCTTCTTGTTGCACCCAAGATTAAATCCAAATAATCTTAGCTTATTATTAACTAGATAATAAGTAAGAATTAATACTACTAATATTATTGTATTACTACACTAGTAATATGACATGAATATTAGTTTGCATGTGAGCTAAGAGAGATGTTGGAGGTTTTTATAAAGAAGAAGAAAATAAGCATAAGAAATGAAGTGGAAAAATTGAACAACTTTTGTTCTATTTAATGGCCTTTTGGCCGGCACCCTCTAGCCCCAAAATGGGTGATTTTATTCTTATTTTTTTCACATGCATAATGGTAGTGTATGGGATTGTATAATGATAATGATCATGTGTCATACATGTCATAATTATATGGTGGAGTGTTGAATTAGTAGAGAACAATCATCATTGATCTCTACCAGGAAAATCCGGCCTCTACATGTGTATTGTGGTCCATTTTGATTTTTGATATTTGTCCTACAAATACTTATAATCATATGTTTCATTATCTTTTATAATTAAGTATTAATTTGATCATATAACAATTATATGACATAAATTAATAGACAATATGTACTTAACTTTTAAGTGATATTTTACCATATAATGGATCCCATAATGTCCAGTTAATTTATTTTACAACTCCTTGTAAATATAATTAACTAATTACCTCTACCTCAAAATATATGCATTACCTTAACTAATTTAATGAATTAAAGATTAATCACTAAATTAAATCTTATTTAATCGTATTAAAATAAGACGTAAAATTTATTCAGTTAGTTATCGTATAATTGACTAATAAACTTAAGTGGAATGAGTTCCTAACTCAATTTCCAATAAATAACTCTCATAACTAAACGTACATATCAAATATATGTAATGCCCTAATTAAACTGTTTCGTATACAAATAATTAGTGTTCTATTTGGGTTTCATCCTATAGGTGTGACCTAAAGGGATCAGTTGATCACCGCCGTAATACGACAATAACGTCAAACTCTAGTCAGCCGAGCGTTACCGATTTACGTTAGTCAACTGACGTGGAGTATCAAAATATATTAATTATGCCACGTATATTCCAAATGAGTTTCATTATATAAATGCACTATTGTGGAGGACACTTACTCCAACAATCTCCCACTTGTCCGATACAAGTTGTGCATGTAGCAACACTATTAAAGAGGATACCTACTCCAACAATATCTCTCAATTGTCACGACAAGTTGTGTGCTACCGATTCTCTTGTCTCTTTTGTGTCACATCCTCCCACTCATCGCAAGGTGTCTTACAGGTCGCACTTGCGATTGGAAATTATATATAGAGTGGTTTTTTCGATCTGGCAGAGTAACTGTCTCACCGAAAAATCTACCAGAGATCTCTTCCGAGCGTGGCCACGCATTTTCAGTTACTACTCCTCGAGTAGCCCGAAGATGTTAATACCCAACGTGGGTGGAAAGTTCCTGTTGACCCATCTTACACTGTATGATGCAGATCACCATGACCCAGAAGATGTCCATCGGCCTCCTTGCCTCTAAATCTTCAGCGCAAATACCACCGCTCCCAACTCAAGATCATGAGTAGGGCAATCCTCTTCATAAGGCTTCCTCTGTCTCGACGCATAAGCAATGAGCTTCTCATTCTGCATCAACACACACCCCAAGCCATACTTCGATGCATCCGTATACACCTCAAAATTGTTGCTCCCCTCATGTCATGCCAAAACAGGAGCTGTGGTCAACCGCTCCTTTAAGGTTTAGAACGCCATATCACAACTCTCATCCCAACAAAACCTGTTGTCCTTCCTCATCAACGCCATCATAGGTCTAGCTATCTTCGAGAAGTCCTTCACAAACCTCCTATAATACCCAGAAAAAGCCAGAAAACTTCTCACCTCAGCCATATTTTTTAGTGCCTCCTAGTTAGACACCACCTTAATCTTACTCGGATCCACCATTACCCCTTCCTTTGATAACACATGCCCCAAGAATGCCATCTTTTCTAACCAGAATTCACATGTAGACAACTTGTCATGCAATTGGTAATCCCTCAAGGTCTGCAGCACGATCCTTAGATGCTATGCATGCTCCTGCTTAATCTTAGAATAGACCAAGATGCCATCGATGAATACCACCACGAACATGTCCAAATGTAGATTAAATATCCGGTTCATAACATCCATGAATACCACTGGTGCATTAGTGAACCCAAACGGCATTGTGATACCACTATCCTTTATCCTCGAATGAAATGTCGTCTTCGGGATCTCACTATCCTTTATCCTCAGCTGATGATACCCCGTCCTCAAGTCTATCTTCGAAAACACCCCAGCCTCACTCAACTGGTTAAAGAGATTGTCAATCCTAGCTAATGGATACCTATTCTTCACCGGCACATGGTTCAACTCACGGTAATCAATGCATAACTGTAAGCTATCATCCTTCTTCTTCACAAATAAAGCTTGCGCGCCCCACGGAGATACACTAGGTCTAATGTATCCCTTGCCCAGTAACTCATTCAGCTGCTTCTTCAACTCCTCAAGCTCCTTCGGTCCCATGCGATACGGTGCCTTAGAAATTGGTCCCCTACGTGCCTTCAGCTCTAAGCTAAAATCCACATCTCTTTTCGGAGGTAATTCCGGGATCTCATCCAGAAAAACAACATTGAACTCACTAAACACCCCAATCTGGTCTGATGTCGACTCCTCAACTCTGGTGTCTCTCACATGGCATAAGATCATAGGGTAGCCCTTTCTCAGGTAGGGTTTCAATGTAATAGCCGCTATCATCTTCACCTGAGGCTTCACCATGAAAACTCGGTACGACAACCTAACTCCCTTCGGACCCCTTAATGACACCTTTTTCTGATGACAGACTATATTAGTTTTATATCTACCCAACCAATCCATTCGAAGAATGACCTCAAATCCATCAAACGGGAATTCAAAAAAATCAACGGGAAAGTCCACTTCCCCCACAACCATAGACACCCCTCTAAACAACTTATTACATGATATAGACTCCCCAGAAGGTATAATTAATTTTATCATTTAAAGACTCACTACCACCCAATCCCAACAATACAGCATGTCTCTTTGAAAGAAAGAATGGGTTGCCACTGAATCGAATAATACAAAAGAAGGAACACTATTAAAAAGGAAAGTACCGGTAATAACCTGCACGTCCGCCTCTGCCCCTTGATTGTCCATCATGAACAGTTTAACAATGTTCTACTGCCCACCCCTTGCATTGTGCTTGCAGATGCCACAGTCTTCAAAGCCGAGCTCTAGTTCTCTTCATTGTTGTTGTTGCTCTGCCTCTCATAACCACCGTAGTTGTTATAACCACCGCCGGTCTCACTTTGACTGCCATGCTCTGAGAATAACTCCTCTGATATGAGGGTTTGTAACCCCTATTTCCACCCCCGGATGGACACTTGAACCTCCTGTCGTCCATACCGCCACAACTAAAGCACTTCATACCAGAAGTCTCACTAGTAGCCCTACCACCATTCCCTCCTGACTGCTGTCCTCCACGATAGCCACTATTACCATAATAGGATCTGGCTTGCGAATAATTTTCCCTCTTGTAGGTAGAGTTTCATGTACCTTTCCTTGTCGCATTTCTCTTGCCACCCTCCATCGCCTGTCTAGCCTCCTTCGTCATAACTGCAAATGTCTCACCATGTCCCGCCTTCTCATAGGCCTCTTTAATATGAAAAGCAACCGGCACTGGTAGCTTGTTCATGACCCTAAACACCAATCCCTTCAAGAACTTCTCAGCTAGGGACTTTTGACTCAATTGCATCTCATCGGCATAGCTTGTCAACTCCGTGAACTTGTTGTATTAATCCATCACGGATATCTCTTAAGCCATTTGAAAGATCTCAAATTCGGACCTCAGCTTCCCCCTCCCATGCTCGGGAACAAACTCCAGCCTCATCTCTATCTTAAAATCTCTCTAGGGAATTCCTACTTCCCTTTCACCTTCATAGTAATCCTTTATAGCCTCTCTCTCTGACTCTGAACCACCATTTTCCCGCGTGACCCCTCAGGTAGAACACGGCTTGCTCTACACATATATTTGCTAGACAGTCGACGACCTCGAAGATACCCTCCATCTCGCGGTGCCAGTCATCTAATAGATGCGGCACACCGGTACCCTCGTAGGTAGTGAGTCGGTGACGGGCGATGGCAGTGCTTACGGTGGTAGCATTCACTACCACCTCCCTATTACCACCCACATTCTTAAGGGCCTCCGTGAGTGCCTTATTCTGCTCGACGAGTTTGGAAACCTGTTCAACACTATACTCTGAAGTTGCAGCTGACGCGCTAACTCTTGTTGCAGGCATGATATCCTCAATAAGAATGGAAAATGTAAGTACAATCCAACGGCAAAAAATGGACTACAGTCCTGACATAAACACACTTGGTTGAGTGCAGCAAGCCACTCGGCCAAGCCAACCACACTCGGTCTAATACGCCAAATACTGAATTCTAACTAAACATTCAGATATTTTTACTCGATCGAGTCCAAAAAGGCACTCGGTCGAGTCACATACACTCGGTCGAGTATATCAACGTACACTCGATCGAGTGACCAAAAAAACAATGGTCCAAAATATACAAGGACTTTTGCTCGGTCGAGCCATAATGGTACTCGCTGAAGTTGCATATATTCGGCTGAGTGTCACTATGCACTTGATCGAGTCACTATTCTCACCACATAAATTTCACATCAGCTTCCCAGACTCTATCGAGTGTCAAGGGACTTGGTCAAGTAGCCCTTACTTGGTCGAGTACCCTGCCCCCACTTGGTCGAGTCATGCAATTTTACAGCCCCCGTACAACAACTTCTAATGCATAATCACATACATAACATAATCCCATGGAACGCATACATATAACATGCTCGTTAACAATAACATATTTTAACGCCAAAAATCAACACCGTTTAACACATTACATTGCGTTCATGCTCATCATCATGCCATCATATTTTATGTACATCACACAATCATGCCACATCTCATGTGGTTCATATCCCATCACACCATTCATGTCATCCTCATGTGATAGACACATGATACAATCCATCACCCACTCCATTCCACATCCATCTCCATTTCACATATTCTCATATTCTCAACATGCAACACATTAAGAACAACAAATGCACATAACGCCCCGACAATTCCCATGGTGACCAAGTAAGAGATATAGGGGCAAGAGTGCGATTCAAGGACGTCTCCCAAATCTTTGCGATAGCTCCCTATGACTCTTACCCGGGTTCATTTTATTAGACACTTCTAATTCATTGGGTTCATTTGTTTCTAGGTGTTCCAAAATCGATCGCTCTAATACCACTTTGTAACAGCCCTATACAACAAGGTGACTTACAGGACCCCCTTACCAGAGGGAGTGCAACCATACCGGTTACCCGAGGTAGTACATATCAATTCAATCGAAAAAAGAAACAATGTTTATTTAATCAATGTTTAAATATCAAATACATGTTCTCAATACAGACGGCATACCGTCTCGCCAATAGTCCAAACTCAACAATGTAAAAGTATAATAAAATCATTAATCAATGTATGTGACTCCAATACTAAGCGGAAGCTAAGACACACATGGTGATCCCATCCTAGATCCGAACGTAGCTCTATCGATTACCTTGCGATCACTTGCTCACCATCTCCCAATGAATCACATCAGTTTTATAAAACAGTCTAGGGTCAGTATTCGCATGTACCCACCAACGTACAAGATAAACATAAGGGAAAGAGATACCGGAGGGCCACCGCAGCGAACACCTCAGTAGACTCAGGTTACCATCCTTGCTTTAGAAAAACGACATATTGACCACGACCGCAACCACAAGCGTTGAAAGCCCTTCTCACCAAAGCGAAAGAACCCGGAACATTAATGTGCAAATCCCTCACGTAGCGAGATAAGTACAGGGGGAACTCATGATGCGATCCGTCTCCCAACGGAATCACCAAACCAGTAACCATAGTAATCATAGTAACATCTCCAAACACCAAACTCGAACTCCATCAACACCATCTTCAATCACATATCAACAATAACATACTCTCATAACATCAATTAGCAATACAAACACATAGTAGGGAAACCCTACCTTATTGAAAATCCGCGAATACGCAAACAAGCAATCAGAAGCGTTCCTATACGAAGTCCCCTCCTAAACCATCAACAATCATACAATCAACATCAACAAATCCCTTTCCCCCAAATCAATTAGGGTTACAATTACTATGGAAACAATTCACAAAACATGAATACTTACAAAACCAATCAACAAAAGCAGTAAAAGATCGGATCCGACCCGAGATGATGAAAGGTGTTCTTGAGGAATTAGAGAGGGTTTGAGAGAGTAGGGTTTGTGATTAAGAAACGTAATCTGAATTTATGTAAGTTGATTCCTCTTATTAACCCTTAACCAACCGTCCGACTAATTCCCAAAATTCGCATCCCCTAACCGCAACTCACTTACCTTAGGGGATATGAAAGTCAATGAAAGTCAATGCCAAGCAATTAATAAAGCTCTTAAGGACGGAGAACACATCCCTATCACGTTAACCACATGAGGATGCGTGATGCGATAGTTTTGGAGGAATTCAAAAGGGCACCTGGTAACTGACATCCCTTATCAGGGAAGCCTAAGCGCGATCGGGGACGTGTTATTCTACATGCTCGTCGTTTCCTTTGCTCAATCTTTATTGCTATATTGATGGCTATATCGATGAGGATTGAAAGCATGACGTTGCTGTGCAGCTATAAAAAGATGGTTGTAGCACCTCATTTTTATCATTGAATCATCCAAGAATCATCCTATCTTCTTATCTCCTATAAAATACAAAAAATGGATTCGGACTTTTAACTCTTATGCTCTTATCAATATATATTGAATTGCCTATCTATCCTTATCGTATCTCACATGTATATCTATATATGCATGATTTTACTTTTGTATTTCCTTCTATGTACGTTTAATGTGATATGGCTGGGAGAACCCGGAGTTACTCCCCACTGACTGTAGCGTTCATGTTTTTCATGGATGAACAGGTTGCTTGATTGGATGGCTTTTTGCTTATGATATTTTGGGTTCGGGTATGAGCTAGCGGGCGTTGCCTCTGGACGAATTACCTCTAGACGTTATATTAGCTAGTTTGCTAATCACTTTGACCTTGTTAACCTTTTGAGAGACTACGTCTCTTATCTTATAGTATTTTGTATTTGGTTTGTAATATTTGACACTCCTTGTATTTTCTATCTTGCATGTATAAAGGTTTTTAAAATACCGTATTTCCGCTAATTAATTCACATGCTTGTATGTTTTATTTCCGCATTTGCGAGGGTTGTCATAGTTGGTATCAGAGCTTTATCGCTCCCGACGCACACACGTGAACCCTAAACTTAAATTACTTGACCTTGAAAAAATAAATGAGAGATGGGTAGATTTAAGGACCTAAGGTGGTAGTCTTTGGTGTACTTGATATTTGTAAGTTTCTAACTTGTTTGTTGATTGTGTTGAGTGATGTTATGTTTGTTTGTATCTACCGTCTCAAGGTGGATCATGTGTTACCTAGAAGAAGTATCTTCTACCGAAGATTGAAGATTGACAAGCTTAATTGAAGTGTATTTCTTCCTGATCGATGTTTTCTCTCGTCCTTAATGTATCATGTTCTCTTCCTTCTATCTAAGTGCTTCTTTCTCTTCCAACTTGGTTAACTCTTGGAAATTACTCTTGATAGTTTCCTCCATATTACCATTGGTATCCTTACCTTCCTCTTGTAACATTTTTGTGGATGTCATACCCTTTTGTTTGTGGTATATTATACTTGGTCGGAAGAATTATGAACTTTGTGGAATATTAGTGTTTGTTAGAATGAATTTGTGATTTGAGGAAAAAGGTGTAGACCTAAGTTCACCCTTGTGGTGAGAGTGGGGATCCTTGAGGCAAGTATGGTAAGATATGCTTGATGATTTTAGTGTATAAATGCTTGTCATGACTTGTGTGTAAATAGTTCATGATATTCGATGGTGTAAGTTGAATGAGTTGGCTAGGACTTCTTAACTCATTAATAATTTAATCTTTTGGTCTTAAAAGTGTAGTATTGTTTTGAAGACCATGCTTATGATATGTCTAATTGGTGTAAATGAGAAGCTTTAAATGGTATCTTGAGGTGCGAAATACTTTTGAGGTTAAGCGACTTCTTCTGCATGGTTTCCTATTGTGTGTTTGTGAGTGTAGGCTTAGTGGAAAAGCATTTGGCTATAGTTCTTGGATTTAAAGATATGATCTTATCTTATGGTATCGGAGACTCGTTTGAAGTAGTAAGGTTTCGGTAAGTTGAACCATATTACTTGAAGATTATAGATATGAGCGAGATTTGATGTTGTGAGCTATGATGGAAATACCTTGGGACGTTAATGATGATGTTTGACTTGAGGTTGTACTTTGTTAATAATGAACTCGTGGGCTATATGATGTTGATAATGACGTTTTGTTCGGTGTTCTACCTTGTGGCCGTAGGAGTTGAAAAGAGATTAGTATGGAGAATTCCTTATTGGTTCTTCGGTTTTTGAAACCTTTGGGAATGTGTCAAATTATGGAGTTGAAAGAATGTTATTATGCTTGAGTTGCAATTCCGCATTTGGGAATCAGTGTGATATGAAAGGATGGATGAATTGGGTTGTAGTTGATTTGTCGGATTAGGTGTACCTTACTTTGATGATTATACGTGGTACGATGGTCCCTTGTAAGAGACCTTTGTAGAGGAAAATTAAGATGTTTTAATATCGCCCTGAGTTTGAAAGGAGAATTTTGTGGTTTAAACCTTAAACATTTACTCGTGCCATTATCCCTTTTTCCTTTCCATTCTTGAATGTTTTTTTTCAAGATTGATCTTTAAGAAATCACATGCTTGTTATCTTTAAGAAATCACTCGCATCTTATTTCTTACTCGAATATCTTCATACCTCTACTATCTGCTTTGTCTCTTTCTTGACCTCGTTATTTTTCAGCGCTCCTCTCTTGTAATCTCGTGCCTAATTTATTCTCGTGTTCTCCTTGAGATTCCGTATCGTTTTCTATCTCGTTCCTCCTTCATCTTTTCTCTAGTGGATTGGGTATTCCATTTGTAAAGCTCAAAGAATAAGTGTAATGTATTTTGGAATTCTTAGGTTAGAATATGTGTCCTTGGATTGAGCAAATTTCATGTTATAATTCATCATGGGAAATAGGACTTAAGCTCTAGGATGAATCCTAATGGTGATAATGTATCCTCTCTTAGTGGTTTTAGATTTGAAGATTGGTATTGTAGTGCTATTTTGAGAATTGAGTTGATCATGATAATAGTTCGTTGTTGTTGGGTATTATAACGGTTGCTTGGTATGTCATTTGGTAATTTAGATGTCTCTAATTGGTGAATTATAAAAGAGACTTTACTTTAGAGAATTTAAGCCGGTAACCCAAGGTTCGAAGAGTATTGTCGTAAATGAAAATCTTTTCATATTGAGTTTTAGATGAACTAGATGATTTGAATGGTTGTCTGATTGCCCAGTAATTGGCTATTTGTGGTTTGGAATTAGTAATTCTCTTTTATTCTTAAGGAATCATAGTTTGATATTGAGAAATGTTCGTTACAAGCTTTTGATAGTGAGTGCTCAGTTGTTATGGATTATAGAGATAGAATGGTGAACCCATTTATCTTGAGAATTAGTAACCACCATAGTTTGCTAATGTGACTATTTATATTTGAGGCTTCGAGCGTAGTAATGATCGAATTAAGGATGTTAGGGCGTATTAAAGAAGTCTTATAAGCGATAATGGATTGTGGTTTTTCCCTTGTCGTGAGACTTTGGATGAGACTAGTTGGATCTTAGATAATTATGTTTGGTTGCGTGGATTGTGTTTTGATTTTCGAGGATGAGAAAGTTCATTGTAAATTTAGGATAATGAGTTTGAAGTAAATTTGATGAAAGGATATTATGGTAAGTCCTTTACTTTGTGGTTGTTAGCGATCATGTTTCCATCGATAAATATTTTTTTGGTAGTTTCTAGTAAGAGTTTTGATGAAACTAAGAATATTAGAGTGCGTAATAAATCTTTCATGTGGATTGTTAGTTGTGGAGTCTATCGTGCCGATGGACCTTACTAGATTCTAATTGGATTCGAATAATTGGGACTTGTTACTCGAAGTTTCGTGATTATGGAATATTATTGTAGTAATTCTGATGATTGAAAATGATGAGTTTCAAATTGGGTAAATTGCATTCTCTTGAGGATTTGGTTTATTAGTAGAGTTAGTGATGTCGAATTCTTGTAGATCTTCGTGCCGATTTTATCTTAATCTTCCTATCCCAAAGAGTTCGATTTGTTTCGCTTTTGCGTGTTTTGTATATATTTTGTTATCATGATTTGTGAAATTTATGTTCGAGTCGCCTTATGTACGTGTAATGTCGTGTTATTTTGAGTTTATCTATGAGAAAATTTTCGAATTTCCAAATTGTATTTCTAATTTAACTTTTCAAAGAAGTCTAAAGATGGACTTTGTATCCTCTTTTTGGAGAAAATAGATTTCTTTCGCTTTTATATTTGGATTTTTGCGGTTGGTTGGATGTTTGCACTTGTTATTGGAGACGTCTGATAACTAGTCCTACACTTACTAACACTTGTTTGATTTTTGATTTCACTATTTCGACATTGATTTGATCTGGATAATTAGAGTTCTCGTTCGCGACGGGCACTCTTGTGATCCGTAAGTAAAGTTTCACACTTATGAAAATTCTCCTTAAAACATTTTCGAGATGAACCTCGTTTCATAAATGTTTCCCTTGTAAATGTTTTCGTCTTAATTTTTGAAAACCGACTCTTGTCCTTGATACTTTTACTTTCTACTCTCAAGTTTCGAGGACGAAACTTTTTAAAAAGGTGGGGTGATTGTAACACCCGGAAATGTACCCTATTTTTCTAGTAAAAATATTTTACGGATATTTTTCAGTGAAATTTAGTTTTAATCGTAAATTTAATTTTCCGAGTCGAATTTAGAATTTCCGAGTTCGTATTTGGAATTTCCGCGAGATTCCTTGTGAATCCTGTCTTAAGGCGACTTTGACTTTCGTTGACTTTTTCCCTCATATACTCCCTTCCTCACCCTAACCTAATTCATTCACTCAACTCAACTTTTCCTTCTTCTCTAAGAAAACCCCATAAAACCTTGCCTCCATTTTTGATCCGTCTTAGATTCGTCGCTACTCCTTCGTTACTCGCTCAAATTCACGTAAGTTCGTCTTATTCTTCCCCTCTTAGCTTCCTCTATCCGTATTGGTAATAAAATTACCGTCTTTCTCGCTTTTTCAATTATCCGTCTTTCTCAAGGTGAATGATATTCATCTTTTATTATCTAATTGTATGTAGGTGGAGACTAGGACGGTTTAGAAATCGATTAAAGACGCGAAAAGGTAACGGTGAAGGGTTACTCGATATCATTTACGTGTTTTACATGATTTCTATGTTAGAATTCGTATTTAGAATACGATTAGAAAGCTTAGGAATTGTAGTATTGATAATGATTATTGTTAGTTGATGATTTTTGATGATGATTATTGATTGTTGATAGTTGTTAGAAGTGAATTATGAAAAGTGAAAATGTTTGAGTGTATGTTGAAGGCTCTCGGGTGAACTGGTAACTCATGTCACGGGCGTGAAATACAAGTCACGGTCGTGACTTGTGCAGTTTCACTGCACTAACCCCTTTTCGTAAAATGATCATATCTCCTTCGTTACTTGCTCGTTTTGGGCTTGTGACCTATCGTTGGAACCGTAAGAAGATAAGCTATCACCTCAAGTTGGAATTTCGGTATTTTCATGTCTAGAACTTTAGTTATGAAAGTTTGAAGTGAACCCTTATTTTAGTTAGTTTCCAAACTTGTTGTTTTGGAGAAGTATCTATGTTTCTTATTTATTATGCTTCTTAAACTTAGTCTAATGCTTATGTATCATGTATTGATTCATGTTTATCATATTTACATTTATATAATGCCATATTCTCATGTTTTGTGACGGTTTTTGCTATGTCCCACTTTGAGTCGGTTTTTACAAATGATACGGTTTGAGCACTATTTTGTCTTGTGCTTTGTACTCTCATTCCCTTGGCTACCTTCACGTTCGTAAGGCTGTAATGTCGGAACGGGGAGGTATCCTACTGCTTAATTGCATGTGTTAGTGGGCATACGACGACGTTGTTGGGAGTTGAACGCATTGCGTTGATCGACCCGGCCGTCAAATGTTGTGTACTTGCGAGGTGGTGTTATTTGCATGTAGCGTACCGCTTGTTGTGAGGCTTGAGCTCTTTTCCGCCTCTTTCGTGAATGTTTGTTACCGAATTTGGGGTACTCGGCGTCATATGATTGACCGAGTCTTCGATGCGAAACGTTTATCGCATATCGAACTGGAAAATGCGATTCCAGGATTCTGGCCAGATTTAGACTAGGACCGTATTATTATCGTCGTCCTACCGGAGGAAATTAGTGCACATATACGAAATGAATTGAATCGTGTATGCGTTCAGGGAAATATTATATCCCGTGGATGCCTTTTAATCATACTTGCCATGTACACGGTGCTAGTGCGTTTCATTTACCGTGAGAGATGTCGTCTTGGTGTCGTCGTTCTTGAATGCGTGATTTCATGATTTTATTCATGGTCATTGCATGATTGGGCATCGTCTATGTGTTGGTACGTTTGAATGGATGGTAATATGATGGATTTATTGTGATCATCGCATGACTTGGCATGGTTTGTTTGTCGAGTCTCAATCTTATCAAACTTATACCGCTAACGGTGAGATGTAAGCCCTACTGAGCGTATTCGGTTGCCTAAGAGTGTCTTCCCCGAGTCTTTGTATCACATGATGGATTCGGACTTGTAACTCTTATGCTCTTATCAATATATATTGAATTGCCTATCTATCCTTATCGTATCTCACATGTATATCTATATATGCATGATTTTATTTTTGTATTTCCTTCTATGTACGTTTAATGTGATATGGCTGGGAGAACCCGGAGTTACTCCCCACTGACTGTGGCGTTCATGTTTTTCATGGATGAACAGGTTGCTTGATTGGATGGCTTTTTGCTTATGATATTTTGGGTTCGGGTGTGAGCTAGCGGGCGTTGCCCCTAGAAGAATTACCTCTAGAGGTTATATTAGCTAGTTTGCTAATCACTTTGACCTTGTTAACCTTTTGAGAGACTACGTCTCTTATCTTATAGTATTTTGTATTTGGTTTGTAATATTTGACACTCCTCGTATTTTCTATCTTGCATGTATAAAGGTTTTTAAAATACCGTATTTCCGCTAATTAATTCACATGCTTGTATGTTTTATTTCCGCATTCGCGAGGGTTGTCACAGCTTTAGTGCAGCCTCCTACTTTGGGACAGGGCCGCAGCTGGCGGTCCTTCATGTGTTGAGATTGTTGATGGTAATCCCCTTGTTTACACTAGCTTGGGGGAAGCTAGATGGATGGTTAGTATTTCTTTTTCTAATATTTAATTTTAGTTTTAGTTATTTACCTTTCCTCATTAAAATATACTTTGTCATGCTGGGTTATGTGCTGGTGACCGTTTATTCGGTTTGATTGTTGTGATAATTGTATTCACATTGAGAACAATGTAATTTTTTAGCTTGGGGAAGGGATTGCATTTACACTTTGCATTTAGAGCATTTTAGTTAGTTCTTGCTTTTTAGTTAGTTTTTATACTTTAGGAATTTATAAATAAAAAATGAAAAGTGATGTTATATTTTGATTTTTGATTGCCTATCACCCACATTTCAGTTGCATATTGTCTCTTCTATCTTTCATTTCCCAATTATAGCTTTTATAGCTAATATTTCGCATTTATTGACGGGATTTTGCATGCATGGGGATGTCTTGGACGTAATGGGTGAGGAATGGACATAGACCTAGTAGACTTGATCTTGACATTAGCAATCTATTCATATTGTACGGTAGAACCTCTAGTGATCGGTACATATGTACCCGGTCCGATCTAGGTGAGAGTAGTTTCTCCTCTTGGTGTGCGTTACCTCTATACGTAGAAGTATACTTTTGTTCCATTTTCTATTAGTTTTGTTATCATGATTTGCATTTTGAAGCCATTTACTTAACTTTCTTACATATATTACCAAAAAATATACCCCTTTCCAGCTACATAAAACATTGCCTACCTTTGTTGAGCTAGTAACTTTCTAAGTTTGTTGGGGTGCTCTTTTATTTTTGTAATGTTCTTGAAGTTTAATGCTATTGTAAGCTTGTTAGACCGGGATTGCTGATTCCCGTGTCTTGGTGAATGGTGTGATGAAATAAAAGGATGAAATGGATGAAAAAAAATATCTTGAAAAAAATAAGAATAACAAAATGATGAAAAACAAGAAACGAAGAAAGAATTGGTTCTATGTTTGGAAGGAAAAGAAAAATGTTTTGAGAAGATTTCTATTGATTTGTAATGTTTATAAGCCAATATGTTGCTTTTGGCTTAGATTGTTATGTTTGGAAATGATTTGGACTTGGAATGAGCATTCTTACACATTTGGTTGTCGCTAACGTGGCATTAGCTCCACATAACCAAAATCATTTGTCCACCTTCTTAACCATTATCCCTGGCCTTCTTCTTTGTCTTTTAAGCTTATTTTCTTGTGCTTAAGATCATGTTTAGCATGTTTTGTGCATTTGGGATGTCTCCCATACTAGATTGCGGACGCATTCTCTTGAGTTGTACAGAGGAGAGTGTCACTCAAAAATGAAATACTCCCTCCAATCCAATCCAAACTACCCACGCACTTTTTAAAGTAAAACTTGTAAAATATTGACATCGACTATATTACGTCAAATCTTCGAAATTTATGTATAAGATTTATATTTTTACGTTTGTTATAAGAATAAGTTTTGGAAACATACAATTTCTACCCAAAACAATAATATATAAATGAATGAAAGCGCGGTCAAAGTGTCGTCTCGTAGACCGCAAAAAGTCAAATGGATAGTTTGGATTGGATTAGAGGGAGTAATATTTAACTTGATCACGTAAAATTTGAGCGTTTAGTGTACCACGAGAGTCCATTGTCAAAAGATCATGCAAAAGCCGAAAAAGGCCTAGGGAAGTTACGTATGCTACGCCGTTATGTAAATCTCAACCATGGTTTGCATTTTTCCTATGCACATGTTGCATCGGGATTTGATTTATTAGATTGTTAAACCTTGATGTTGGGATTTGTGTGATAGCTTGTTAAAGCTTGAGGACAAGCAAGGGTTTAGCTTGGGTGAATTTGATAAGTGTAATATTTGTATAATTTTATTACCTTATTTGGTAATTCCGTACTCTAGTACTCTAGTTACTTCGTATGGCTTCTCTAGTTTTTAGAGGAAATAAAGCTGTTTTGCAGTTTTTCCTACTATTTTGGGCATTCATCGTGGCATTCGGAGTTAAATGAAGAAAGATTTAGTCTAAACGAGGAACTGTTGGTACCATTAGCTTCCCCCAGAAATAAAGTCAATCAAACAAAGGCTCAAAATGAAGGATTCCGCAACCCCTAACCTAAGCTTTTATACTATAGGGGCCAAGGAAAGTCAAAGTCAAGCATTCAATGAAGCTCTCAAAGATGGAGATCACAACACCTATCAAGCTTTTGGTATGGGGATGCGTGATCAAGATATTTTCGTGAGGAATTTGAAAGGACGCCTAGAAATGTGCATCCCTGATCGGGGAAACCTAATCTCGATCAAGGTCGTGTATTTGTACTCGCATGTCGATTCATTTGCTTGTTTTTTATTGCGATATTTATGAGGATTTGATTCCGGACGTCATTATACAGCTATAAAAGGAGGGGTCTAGAGCTTCATTTTTATATCATCTCAACACATTTTAAAGCAAAAACACAAAAACAATAGTTTAGTTCTTATGTTTTGTTTTTACGTTTTTGTTTAGCATAGTAGTTGTTATTGTTCTAGTTTCTAGTCGGAGTTCTACATGTTCAGTTTACAGTTTTCCATAATCTTGTAAACCTATAAGGTAATTCTTAATCTATTTTTATATTTCAGTTTTACATATTTTATTGCTTTTATTTTCAATGGTCTTAATCATAAATTTCAGTTTTATAGTTTATTGTTATCATGAATCAATAAACTTATAAATGTAAAATTACTAGAACATTCTAATGTCACTATTTTAAATAATGTCATATAGTTAGTTTTCTTTTATCATTCTCGTTATAAGCTATAATAGTTATAATATTGCCATTATCACTAAATTCATTTCATAATCAAACATGTTACTTGTTCTAAATATAGTAGTTGTATTTTTTTATATTTTTGTTGATAATGTACAAATAGCTTTATATTTCTAGGGATGGGCTAGCATAAAGTTTAATTACTCTTTAATATTGTTAGTTTTGATTAAATATTGTTTTAGTTATCTATTTCTTTGCCTAATATTTATGACAAACATTAATTAGTGGCCATGATTAAATGTTTGTATCTGTCACCATATATCTTAAGATTGAAAGTCGGAGTAGATAGTAGGCCTGGCAATAGTAGTGTAACAACCTAGTAATAATCGAAAGAATGCTAGGATTCGTCATATAGTCGGTAATGATCCGGAAGGAATGTACCATTAGAGACTTGGGTAATTTGAAATTTGTTAACACTAAAATAAAACAATACTATTGAAACTAAACTATATGTGAATCTCATTCCTTATATATTTTCTTTGTTTAATTATTAGTACTTAATATTATTTTCTTTTATAGTTTATAATTTAAGTTTTTTTTAATTGTAGTCCAAACCGACAAAGCTTTCAAATTATTCCTCCTAAGTAAAAAATAAATTCATATCTTTTTACAAAATATCTCTAGCTTCCCCGAGATCGACCCCTTACTTCCCTAATTACATTCATTGTTTTTAGCCTAGTCCATGGGTTATTCTCTTTGATTTGGGTACGCGACAAATCCCATCAGTGAGTAACTAGACCGATTGATGACCCCACTCGACCGAGTATACTCTGTTTCTTATGTATATGTTTATTTTCTAAGGAAAGTTAATGGAAGGTTAGGAATCTTTTTGTCTCTCTTATTTATATAGAATGGTAATGGAACCTAGTGTGACTTATGAAGCGATGAATGTGGAGGAGATAAGTCGTCTTATCGGGCAAAATACCGCTTTAACCGAAGCTTTTAGCAGTATTAGTCGAGCAAGGTCGAGGGCAATAGACGCCATGGAGATGAGCACTATTATAGCACGTCATCGTCCGATGAAGTATGAAGGGAGTTGTGCATCTAAGCTTTTTGATGAATGCACTCCGCATATGGAGAATGTCTTTGACGTCACAAGTTTCCCTGACTCTATGAAGGTCAACCAAGCCGCCTTCTACTTGAGCGGTAAGTCCGGACTTTGGTAGCACTCTTTACTTGACCATATGAGGGATATATTCCATGGTCTAGCTTCAAGGACGCAATTCGACACCTTTCAGATGACGAATGATATGACGGTGGACGATTATTATACAAAGTTCATGGGGTTAGGAAACCATGTGGATGATATGCGTATAAGTGACTCGGTTATGGTGGTGAGATTCGAGAAGGGGTTGCACATCGATGTTATGAAGAGGATCACATTTGGTAGTTTCACGAATGTGAAAGAAATTTACAACCAGGCGGGGAACACGGGGATCATCGCCATGACCAAGGATCTCGAAAAGATAAGTGGTGAGAAGCAATAAACTGAGAGTGAAGGAGGAAGTTCGAGCTTCAACATAGGAGAATTCTCGCAATCCCGGACGTTTTCCGGTGGTGGCTATAGTGGGCGTTCTCGCTTTGGAGGAGAAAATAGTGGATCCTTCAAGAGTGCTCCTATTTCGGTGGGGATTCAATGTTATGGGTGTGGAGGCTTTTGTCATAAAAGGAATGAATGTACAAGAAATGTTACATAATTGATATCATCTTAAATCAACCAAGCTAGTTCATACCGTAGAGGGAGCCAAGGTAGAGGAGAAAATTGTGTTGCTTGGAGCAAATAAGGAAGGCAATTCAATCAAGGGAGCTTTAATCGCTCCAATTCGTTCAACCGTCCAACCCAAAATGGATCAAAGAGGCCGGAGGCAAGTATTTCTGCTAGCACAGTCCATGGTGGCCCAAAGCAAAGCGGGAAACTCTTTAGGATGAACAAGGATGAAGCGGTAGGACATGCCAAAGTGTCCACTGATACATTTATTATTAATGGTCATTCTTCCTTTGTTTTATTTGACTCGGGTGCCACACATTCATTTGAGGCTAAAGAGCATGTGGAGACTTTAGGATTGGGGAAGAGTCAACCCATATGCGATTCATTTATTATTCCATAGGGTGAGTCCTTATCTTGTGGCAAGTTGTATAAAGATGTGTCCGTGATAATTGGTGGAATTAATTTTCCTATTAATTTGCTAGAGTTTCCTTTGAATGAATTTGAGATAATAATCGGAATGTATTGGTTGGGTAAATATAAAGCTTATCGTGGTATTATTGTTAGACCAAGGGTTAAGCTCATAAAATCTATGACCCTTGATGCGCGCTTTTTTATCATATTATTTCCTCATTTTGGCACACATTTCCGTACCATTTTCTGCTCATTACATTAATATATTCCCTATTTTTTCTACTTTGGGTTTATTGTGTTGATTTACAGGTTTCAAGTGGAAGCATACCCTGTCAAGCCAAATCTCATCAAAGAAGGATGAAAGAGCCCAGTAACCGTTTTCATGACGAGCTATGATTGAGGAGACTGTATGTTTCTTAAACTCAATACTAGATATTTCTAATATCATATTATAAATATTTTGTGGGAAATATCGGTATATTTCAACATGAAATTTAAGGATTATAACAAAATTATAATATATGAAATACGAGTCATAAACGAAAAGCATAAAGATTAGAATCAACCTTTGGTCCTAGCCATTTAGTCATATATATCGACTAACCTTTTAGTCATATAAGGCATCAAAATGATTATATTTTTCATATAATCATATCTCTCAAACACATCCTTTAGGTGTGACTTTTAGGGACCAGTTGATCACTGCCATTAAAATGACAATAACGTAAAACTTCTAGCAAGCCAACCGTTATCAATCAACGTTAATCAACTGATAAGAATACTAAGTATACCCTGTGAACCTGTAAGGGATTTATACGTTATCACACTAACTGTGGAGGACACTAGCTCAAACAATCTCCCACTTGTCCTTACAAGTGTATGTGCGATAATCGATTCGCATATCCAAAATTTCTCCAACTCAAATTAACATGTTTAATTTGTAAACTAAAAAAAAAAGAGTTGGATATAAACTCATTCTCAGACCGGTATTAATAAATCGACTACAAGATGTTGTATGGACTTATTAATATGTGACAACATAAATGACAATAATAATACATATACATTTTATACATTAAAATAAAAATAAAAGCTAATAACCTAAAAACTAGTAGAGGAAAAAGAGGGAAGACTCCTCCCTCTACTACATTACTTGTTGGACGGCCAGAATAGAGAGGAGAAGAGTTTGATATAAACTCATTCTCTTCACTTCTCATCATCACAATTACTTTCACAAAAATATTAGCAGTAATATTGGCATTCATTCTAGCACCAGCAAAGGCATTTCTCAGAGCATCTTGGGTACAACGATTAGGAGAATATCGATCTCGATATTTGTTCTTAGGCCATATTGTTAGGACCAAAGGTTGATTCTAATCTTTATGCTTTTCGTTTATGACTGGTATTTCATATATTATAATTTCGTTATAATCCTTAAATTTCATGTTGAAATATATCGATATTCCCACAAGTGGTATCAGAGCATAGGCTACGAAATTATTTTATATGATTTTTATGAATGATAAAAAAAAAAAAAAATTGTTTCGGCTAAAAAAATATTTTTCGGCCATGTATATGTTTTTTTTATATTTTGATTCTTGTTTTCATTTGGATTTATTGATATTGTTGTCTTAAATTTGTTAAGATGACAATATGATAAATTTGTAGATGTTTTAATTTAATAAGGATTAAATTATAATGTAAATGGAAATTGTTTTGAATGTTTATGAACATTTGCTCTGCTATATATTTTCGGTTTACATGATGTTAAATTGTTGTTTTACATCATGAATCATTAATTTTAATGATGTACAAATCAATTATGATTAGTCAAATATTAAGATGATCGATTTAATCATGATTTAGATATTCATTTTAAAATGTTAAATTGAATCATCTAGTTTGTATCAATGTTTAATAATGATTAAATGTTGATAATTGTACCGATCTTGTAATATTAGCAACATCAAATAAAAGTATGTATTAAAATTTTAAAAAAAAACAGGCCGTGGCTTATAAAAAATAAAAAAAAAATTTGATTTTTTTTTGTTTTTTTTTTTTTATTTTGGCCGATTTTTTGCTTTTATGCATTATATTGATAATGTATGATTGTTGTTGTGAAAAAGTTCACAATTATTGGATACCCAATTATTTTAAAATGGTTTAAAATAATATTGGATTAATTCATATTATACGATAATATGAATTAAAATTGGATTATGTTTGATTGGAATTATTGTGAGTAATTAAGGAATTGTCACATAATTTTGATCATTTAAAATAGGTGGTTTGGATAAATTACTCTACATAATTATGGAATTATGTCTTGAATGACTAATTTATTGTTGATGCATTTTATTTTGTTGAATAATTTGTTGAATGGTTTATTTACGTATTTTTGCAATTGGTTGTAATTTGTATTACCTAGTGTGGCATTAGTTGATTATGTTTTCGTAATGATAGAAACATGATCTTGATGTAATTTTGAGATCTCGAATCTCCTTTTGTTTTCTTTGAATTATGTTTTTAAATTAGCATGTAAATACGTTTATATTTTGTAATTTATTAAATGTAATTTGAGAAGACTAAAGATGTGACACCCTCAAATTTGCGGAAAGAAAAAATAATAATTTAACTAAATAAAAGAAGATAATACATAACGAAGGTGTCTTAAATAAAAAGGTTCAACAAAAAGGAAATAATATTATACAAAAGAAATATCCAAAACGGGAGACATATTTCCCGTATAAATACGTAAATAAAAGAGTGTATAATAATATACAATCCTAAGAACCGAATATAGGTCCAAGGTAAATACTTCGCTCGCTAGCTCGTCAATGTACCCAAAGTATGCATCACAAACCTGCCAACCGCATTAAATATACACACGGAAGCCACAGTCAGTGGGGAGTAACTCCGAGTTCTCCCAGCCACGAAATGTCGAGTTGTAATGAAACATGAATAACATAAAGCAATGTATATTGAAAATACAAAACTTTAACATATATGATATGCTTTTCATGTTATGAAACAATTAACTAACATATAACCTACATATGAAAGCTATCATGTGAATCCGATAATAAACTATAACACGAGGTAGGGAAGCTGGTATGCTAGCTCAGAGGTTACCTTAACGTGGCCATGATACACTCAAACCCTAATCAACACGTAATCATGTGAATCAGTTAACAACCGGTAATCCAAACTCTATCAATCCTTAGCCGGCTTGCATCTCACCTTCTAAAACTCATAGAATCATACAAACATGAAAGACCAATACTTCTACAAACAGGCATAAGTTCTTAGACGGCAATAGTCTACTTCTGTAACTCGAGTCTATACCACAAGGGAGGAAAACATCCTAGTCCTAGACTGATCAGACCTAGCGACAACGCTAACCCAGATCCTCGTCCCATGACATAACCGTACATGAGAAAACTCTACTAGGCGCCCCCCTAAGCAGAGATGGCTAGTACTTAAGCTGGCTCCCTTCCCAAAGCGGATAGGCAGCCATGCCCCGACTTGGATATAAACCCACCAAGCCAAGACACAAAAGCTATCAAGCGATAAACTCCGTATGCTCGTTAAAGATAGTATGGCCTATCAATGTCATGGTCCAAGATACTCATTTAGAATTAGAATGGTCAAGACGCCATATACTCATAATTCTCTATGGGTACTTAGTCAACACGACATATATCATACAATTAAACAGTCACGGGAAAAACATCCTATCATGTGACTCATTGCATATAAATCAAAATCAAATAACATATCGCCTCATATCTACTAAGGCTAATTCATTAATTAAATACAACCTTACTTGAAGACAAATCCCCGACCCGAGTCCCGCGACGGGTCATCAGTCAAAACGGGGCGGACTAGATCTTAGTTTGACCAAACCCGTTTGATCAAACCGGCTAGAAACAGAGTCTTTACCACATAGACTTAGACATAAAAGTCAACATATTCATTACATGTTATTTTATTAAAACTTCTAACATGCGAATTAATATATCATACCAAACCCGTTTGACTAAAAGGATATTAAATTAAACTACGATCTCGTCTTATAATTTCTAACATGTGAGAAATAATAATTTAATGAAAAACCTTTTAATTAAATATTTTACTTATTACTATTTCTCGCTTGCTAATTATTACAAAACGCGATAAAATAACAATAACTCAAAAACCGTCACAAGTCCCAAAGTGGGACCCACGGGCTGATTTTGGGCCAACTTGACACGGGCCTGGACTGGGCCCCACGGCCTGTTTTGGCTGTTTTGGCTTTTTATCAACTTTACTAAAAACCGTTTCCTAATATTTCCCGCATGCTTTAACATAATTAAAACCCGTCAAAACAACAACATAACAATCAAACATCGACCCAACCCAAAGACCAAAACCCGGACCCACCTTGACCAACCCAGACCGGGTCTGAACCGGCCTGGACCGGTCTGGTTTGGTCCGGTTCAGCTCCTCCTCCACGGTTCACACAACCAAAGCAACAACCCCATTTTCCAATTAATTCTAACATGTTTTTAATTACCAACATCCATTTTTAAACATCCAATTCCACCATCCATCATACAAAAATCATTATTATGAATAATCATCAAAATTCATCAAGAACACTAACATGTTTATAAATTCATACACATAATAAAATTAACAACTTATCATGTTACTAACTAAAAATCATAAAATCATAATAATATGAACAAAAGCTAAAGATGAACCAAAAACTAAAGAAAACTAAAGCTATGTAACATATATCCGTCGAGTAACTCGGAATCGTTACCTTAGCTAAGCAATACAATTAGCACCAAAATAAGAAGTATAAACCAAGAAACCCTCCTACTAATCTTCACCCAAAATATACGAGTCTCCAACCTCGTCTTCAAAATCTTCCCCTATAAGAAAAGACAAGAAAACATCATTAGTACTTAAACTTGATTTTTCCATAATTAAATGTTGAAAACGATTTTGACGGAATTTAAAATAAACCGGACTAGAAGATGGAGAGCGAAGAGGAGATTCTAGAATTATAAGTTAGGACGGATTTAATTAAGAAATGAAGATTTTATGAAGGTTTTGCTCAAGAACGATGAAGAACAAATGATGAACGACGAAGAACACGAAGAACGATTAAAGAATGTGATATTTTGATCTTTATTTGATTTGTTGAATAATGAAAAGTTGTTAGTGAGTAGTGAAGGTGGTGTGTGCCGTGTAATTATAGGCAAAAAGGTATGTCGGGTTTTGAAATTGTTGTTACGTAATTGACTCAGGTTTATTAATTATTTTACGGTAGTCGATTAAATATAATTAACGATAAAGTTAATTATACTAAATATCTAGATATTATGTTATATTAATCAAAAGAAATGAAAATATCAAGGCTTAAGAGAGGGTGAGTGTGCCGTGTGGGTTTGTGATTGTCGGGTCAGTTTTGTAAACGATTGCGTAATTTTCGTTAACTGATCGATAAAGTTAATAAATATCTAGATATTTTGATTAGTTTAATCAAAATAATTAAATATCTATTTGTGAGTGGAAAGCGATGACATGGGCGGGTGACTCATGCCAAAGTCGAGTTTCGATTTTGTTTCGGGATTTGCGATGACTCGGGAATAGTTAAATGACGTTCGGTTAAAACCGTAAACGTTATTCTTTAATTTCCGAATAAATTCAAAATAATTATATTAAATTATGATAAATCTTAATAAATCTAAATAAAAATAAATGAAAAATATTATTTTTTTAAATAAAATTTCGGTCTTCAAACTTATGCGGCGAGTCGGGAAAAAGTCAACGGAAGTCAAAGTTGACTGAAAAGTCGAGAAAAGTCAAAGATGACTTAAAAGTCAAGAAAAGTTTAGGACGACTTAAAAGTCAAGAAAAGTCAATGACGACTTTTAAAAAGTCAAGAAAAAAGTCAAAAGACGACTTAAAAGGCAAGGAAAGTCAACGATGACTAAA